>CANSNZ010001121.1:490000-531735 GCA_947646795.1 Beta lomatogona
ACTTCAGTTTCCTAGAGTCCTACCTGTAGAAGCATTTTTTTCTCTTTTTATTTACCAGATGTAGTGACATTTTCTAAGCACAAAAAAAGTTAAAATAATTAAACATATATGGAAATTAGAGAAATGAATTAAGCTAACAAATAGAAGAGAAGTTGAAATAACGGAATCAATCGAAACATTAAATAAGTTAATAATGCAGCAAGATCAGCTCACAAACAATCACCAAACAATCTAATTTAAATGACGTCAAGTGAAACTCTTAAACTTGGCAGCAACAAGATCAGCTCACAAACAATCACCTAACAACAAAATCAACAAGTAGAAAGAAAAAGTAATTGAAAAAGTAAAAAAAAGATAAGCCAACTAAAGAGAAAATTCACTATGCATAAAAAAAAAGAAGAGAAAATTCACTCGTGTAGATAGAGTAGAAGATAAATTAACTGAACAAATTATATACCTTGGAGCATGGAAAAATCGCGAAGACAAGGAGGCAGCTCACTCACACCTCCCTGCCCCTGCTGATGCCCACCCTCCTCACACTCTTCATCACCTTCCTGGTCACCCTGAAAATGCTCACCATCAAACGCCTCCCGCGGCTCAAAAAACTGGTCATCATGCTCCTCATCATCCTGCCCAGCCTCATGATCAGTCGCACGCCCAGCCTCACAACAACGTCCACAACATTTCTACAAAAAAAACTTTGCAAATTACTTACGTTAATAAGTTCCAGTAAATTCAAACGCCTTAACAGCTAAGCTTCAAAACCAATTACAATAAGTTCCAACAAGTTCATAATATAAGTTCAAAAAAGAATAGTAGATGATGCTTTTAACATATAGAAAGATCGATATTCAGTTCACAAAATAAGAAGAGGCGACGATGCTTTAAATGAACACATACATGTATAGCACAGAAGATTGCAGACTCCATGATAGCTTTGCTGGCAGAAGGATCAGCAGTAGAATGACATGATGCACGGATGCACCTATGACCAATTTGTGGAAGCAACTGTTGTCTTCGTGCTCCAAGGAGGCAGCTTTGAGTCCTACTACACAGACAAGACCATCCTCAAAATACTTGACAACAAACTTCCCTAAAAACTCATTTTGGGTCACGGCTGAATCAATGATGACAGAGCAAAATGCAAGTAAATCTAGCTTTAACGACTTCAAGGTGAGCGCATCATATAAATTCGGCTAGAAATTCGAGCCCAACCGTCCAACCCAATAACTAACCTCCGTTTCCCAACATCCTTTTTAGACACCAACTTAACAAAACCCAACCACCAATGAAGAACCAACAACCTAAACACCACATCATATGTCCTTCCTTAGAGACCAACATGAGGCGCCTACAAATCTCATCTTCCTGCCCATCAAATGTATCCAAAAACCTCCTACAAAGCATCAAAAAAACATGCCAAAAGCAAAGGATCATAATTCTAAAGCAACCCAAAGAACTGAACCCAACAAAACAAAGTGCCCTAAAGCTCCAACCCAACCGCCAACGGCATCATCATAGACATGAACTCCACCATCCCACATGAAGTCAAAACCTGTGGCCACTCCAACAAAAACGCCGTCACCCGCTTCAACTCTTCCGAAACTAAACCCGACAACTCAACTCGATAATACAGACCCTCCTTCTCCTCCCCATTATCCTCCCCATCATCATACGCCATTGCCATCCATATTGGAACATTAAAAGGCACTAAAGGAACAACAATACTAAAAACAAAAGCAACATTCAATTTACAAAAAACAATGTGATGAATTACCTTAAACAGCAACAAAACATAGCTCTGAGAAGCATGAGTTCTCTCATTCTTACCTTTCAAGTTGTATATATAGTCTACCCGCAACATTTTTCAAACCCCTATTCACCTATTGCAGGGGAATTGCAAAACAACAACCTAATTCAAATTATAATTTAACCTTTCAAGCTGATTATACTGTACAAATAAATTGAACTTACAAAAAAAAATTTACCTAATTATTAAAGTTAATTGTATTTGTTCAACTTATAGTCCATGCTTGCATAAATTGTATTTAGGTTAATTAGTAAGCTTCAACTTATCATCCATGCTTGCTAAATTAACTTGAAAACTAACAAAAGCCGCCCAATTTTTTCACACACCGTAACAAAAAAATGGCAACTAATTCACCCCAATACACTATAGCAAATTCAAGATAACCAAGAACTAATCTAACTTTTCAGATTCCAAGAACTCGACCTAATTGTGCCGAAATTTTTTCCAAATTCATTTTAAGATCTATACTAACATCGAATTTTAAAATTTATAGTAAGCAAATGTAGTACAAAACAACAGATCTTACCTTTCTATTGAATAGAACTTCAGAATCCTTCAACAGATCGTGAGGACGCAACGTGTCTCCTCATAACCATTGATACGCTTCACACCACCCCTTTTTGAAGCTCGAGGGAGTTAAGCGGTGGGTTGTGGAGAGACGCAGGGCATTGGAGGAAAGGGAAAACGGAGTAGAGGAGAGAGAGCCAGAGAGGGAGGTTCATTAGTCGGTTGAGGAGAGAGAAAGAGGGAATTGAAGGAATTTCTGAAGGGTTCAGTTTCTTAATATGCGAAATGACTTATATGCCCCAGAGATGGGCAACTACCTGCCCATCCCGGGTATGGGAATATCGTGACTCATAAATTGACATTGTTATTTTTTCAAAATTACTACTTCCTTTTTTTTATTGAATTACAATGAGATTTTTTGTTTTTTTATTTGAATATATACTTGTCTAATTGTTATTTGCAAAATATGTATCAAATATACAATGTCACAAAACTAATAAACAAAATTTGTAGTAATTTCAAATTAGAGTCATCGATAAAGACATATGAACTATATTAATTTAATTGTATGATTTTGATTTTATATTATTGTCTTATTGTTGTTATAAGTGGTTGATAAATTATAATCTGATTAAATTTATTAAATAAATTTCAGAATGAAGAGAAAAAATCGAAGAGATATTGCTAGTTTCTTTTCGAAAATAATTAACACAAACTCTGGAAATCCCTTTACGCCAAATCCTAATCGATCTCAAGCAAATCTTTCTCTTTCAAAAAATAACCCATCAACTCAATAAACTAATAATGATCCACAAAATCTAAGAGATGAACGAGAAGTTGGAGTTAATTCAAATCACGAGACTCAACTCCCGAACGAACAACAAAGATTGACCGCAGTGGATGCTACCAATCTCCCTCAAGATCCGGGGAAAAGAAAAAAAAATCTTGATTTCCATCCAGATGACCAATATAACGTTCGGAGGCTTTATGTCGCAAGAAAACTTTGTTAGCCTGAAAAACATGAGTTCCCTTTCAGAACTTTTGGGCAAAAAAATCGCCGATTTAACAAAAAATGGTTTGAGATGTATAAATCATGGCTTCAGTATAGTGTTGAAAAGGATGCAGCTATTTTGTTTTCCTTGCTATTTGTTTAAGGAAGAAAACACACATGGAGGAGATGCATTTATTCATGAGGGTTTCAGAGCTTCGAACAAACCAGATACATACGAAAAGCATATTGGAGGGCATATAAGTGCTCATAATAAGGTTGTGAGATCTCTAGAAGATTTTAAAAATCAAAAGGTTGACCTCCCATCTCTCTTTGCTAACCAATCATAGCATAACAAGATTAAATATCGAGAGCGATTAGAAGCTTCTATTAAATGTTTGAAGTGGCTTTTATTTCAAGGTTTGCCTGCTCGTGGCCGTAAGGAAAATGAAACTTTTTCTAATAAAGGCAACTTTATTGAACTTTTGAAATTCCTTGCCTCAGAAAAAGAAGATGTTGCTAAGTTGTTTTAGATAATGCATCGGGTAACTGTCAAATGATAGTTCCTTCAATTCAAAAGGATATCATAAATGCTTGTGCAACTTAGACAACTAAAACAATTATGAAAGAACTTGATGGTGATTTTTTTGTTGTTCTTGCGGATGAGTCCGCGGATATATTTGATAAAGAACAATTAGCTCTTTGTTTGCGATATGTTAATAAAAAAGGTGAGGTTATGGAGTGATTTATTGGTGTCCTACATGTTGCCAATACCACATCTTTGACTCTGAAAGAGGTAATTGACTCACTTCTAATGGAGCACTCTCTTAGTTTTTTTTACAACACAAGGCAAAGGTTACGACGGTGCTAACAATACGCAAGGTGCAATTAATGACTTTAAAACTTTTATTCTAAATGAATCTCCATATGCATATTGTGTTCATTGTTTTGCTCACAACTTCAATTGACACTTGTTGCCGTCGCAAAGAAAAATGTTGATTGTGTGTGACTATTTGTTGATGTGTTTGCACCTTTACTGAATTTTGTGGGTGGTTCACCTAAACGGAAAGAATTTATTAGGAAAAAACAAGCTCAACGTGTGGTAACAACATTATCTTTAGGTGAATTTGAATCTGGAACTGGCTTAAATCAGGAGCTTAGTCTGAGTAGGCCGGGTGATACTCGTTGGGGTTAACATTTTAAGACAATTTTGAATGTGCTTAATTTATACCCAACAATTGTTGAGTCACTTGATGCCATTGGAGATGTTTCTGATAGTGTTGACCGGAATCGAGTTGAGTCACTTACACGCTTGCCGATGTCATTTGATTTTATTTTTGTGGCATATATAGGCTCCGCTCTTTTAGACTGAACTGAGCTGAATTGAACTGAACTGAACTGCTATAAACTGAACTGAACATAGCTGCGAGAAACATAAATGCATAGAGTTACTGAACTGAACTGAACTGCGAGAAACTGAACTTAACTGACTGAACTGAAAATAAGTCCAAAAGAACAGGGCCTTAATGAAAAGTATATTTGCTACTACCTCCGTCCCAGAATAGTCTGAACACTTTCCTTTTGTGTTTGTCCCAAATTAGTTTGAACACTTCCATTCTTGGCATGGTCCCACCATTAATATATTATTTCTTTTACACATCTATGGCCCCACACTCTACCTTTTATCAATAAAAAGTTACCCAACTTTTCTCTCTTCTCTAATAAAAAATACCCCACCAACTCATATCACATCTACATTTTAAATAAAATAACATTTGATAACCACACCACAACTTATCACCTTAAACTACGTGTCCCAACAAGTGTTCAGATCTTTGTGGGACAGATGGAGTATTACAAATGAGTTGAACCTAGCTTTACCAAAAAATGATCAAGATATAGTCAACGCAATGAAAATGGTTGACGTTACTAAGATAAATTTGTAGAGCTTAAGAAATGATGGATGGGATACTCACATGAGCAAAGTTAGTTTGATTGTGATTAAATATGGCATTGAAATTCCTAATATGGAGGAAAAGTATGTTTAACCTGGCAGAAGGAAGTTTCGTGGTAATAGACCATAAATGACAAATCTTCATTATTTTCGAGTTTAAGTTTTTCTAAGTGTCATTAATCTACAGTTACAAGAACATGAAAATCGGTTCAATGAGGTAAGCAAGAAATTACTTGTCTGTATGTCTTCTTTCAATCCCACGAACCAATTTTCTTCATTTGACATAGCAAAGTTGACACGACTAGCAGAATTTAATCTTGCTGAATTTTCAACTGTTGAACTTTTTATTATAGAAGATTCGCTTCAAAATTTCATTGTTGACTTTCGAAGTGATGAGAGATTTTCAATGTTGAAGAACCTTAGCAAGCTTTCTATGAAACTTGTTGAGACAGGAATACATGAAACACATTCAAGAGTATATCTGCTTCTAAAGTTAGTGTCGTTTTTTCCTGTGGCGACATCAAGTGTCGAAAGGGCATTTTTAGGAATGGCTACAATAAAAAGTAAATTGCGTAGTACTATGGGAGATCAATTACTCAAAATAATTGTTTGGTTACATATTTAGAGAAAGATTCATTTTTGAAAGTAAGCCTCGATGATATTGTAGCTCAATTCCAAAATATTAAAACTCGACGAGAACAATTGTAATACTACATCCGTTTCTTTTTAATAATTACACTTTCACTTTTGACACTATTCACAAATTTTCCTTTGACTATCATTTGTGACTTATGGTAAAGAGAAAATATAGTCATGTGGGGTCTTGTTTGATTCGTCTCAATATGTACTTTTAGAATATCCACTTTTTATATTTTTTACAAATACAAAATTAGAGATATAAAGGCTCAAAGTAGTGTATCAGCATGTGTGAAAAATGTAACTGTAACTATTAAAACGGAACGGAGGTAGTAGTTTATGTAGAAAAATTATTAGATTGTGATTTTATATATTTCTGGATCTTTTTGAATTTTTGTACAATATTAGATTTGATTATTTTGGTATCCTACCATTATTGAAGTCCTGAATCTACCATCCCCTTACAAAATGGAAGAAAGGGTAAGCCCGTAAGGAAAAACTTCAACCCAAAAATGCTCTCTAATCCCACAATGCAACCTTAGAGACAAATCGATGTAATTTATCAGATAAGAAGCTTTACTTGGTTGTACACTTGTACTACACGACCTCCTCCTCTTCCCATACTCACGAAGCCATGGTAATGAATTGTTAGTGTATCAGCATGTGTGAAAAATATAAGGGTAACTATTAAAACGGAACGGAGGTAGTAGTTTATGTAGAAAAATTATTAGATTGTGATTTTATATATTTCTGGATCTTTTTGAATTTTTGTACAATATTAGATTTGATTATTTTGGTATCCTACCATTATTGAAGTCCTGAATCTACCCTCCCCTTACAAAATGGAAGAAAGGGTAAGCCCGTAAGGAAAAACTTCAACCCAAAAATGATCTCTAATCCCATAATGCAATCTCATAGACAAATCGATGTAATTTATCAGATAAGAAGCTTTACTTGGTTGTACACTTGTACTACACGACCTCCTCCTCTTCCCATACTCACGAAGCCATTGTAATGAATTGTTGACATACCGTGTGAAGTACTGAAGTGTGATATATATAATATTTGTTAATATATACTCCCTCTGTATTTTTTTATCTTTCCTACTTTGACTTCACACGTTTGCCAATGCACTTATTCAACCTTAAATATCTTTCATTACATATTAGTAAAAATTATAATAATTGAATATTAATAAACTACTCATTGAGACGAATCAAACTAGACCTCATAGATTATACTTTTTCTTATATATTGAGAAGAATTTAAAAGATTATCTCTAATTGTAAATAGTGCCAAGATTTCAAGTGAAAAAGATAAAAAAATACAGAGGGAGCATATATAATCATTCTAGTAAATATTCGTATATGAAATTTACGTACATAACTCATTTGCTAAATGACGCCATTTTTTTTTCCTAGTAACGCCATATATACATGTATAATACATGTATATCACTATTGTAATACTCTTCCTCTCTCTCACTCTCCTACTTTCCCACTCTCTTCACTGTCATTCACTCTCTTCACTCTCCCTCACTCTCTCACTAGATCTCTCTCATGAACATCTCCCTTCAACTTTTTTCCGGCAACATAAAATAACTCCGGCGACTTAATATTTTCCGGCTACTTAATTTATTCTTGCCAGAAGCACAAGATCTCGCATGCAATTTTTTCCGGCGAGAACCACAAGATCTCCCATGCAATTTTCTCCGGCGACAAACTTGGGCTCCGCGGAGGCGCACTAACTCCGGCGACACGTGGGTGAAGGAGAAGACGTTTTTTCCGGCCAACATAACTCCGGCAAGAACTCCGACGAAAGGTTAGTGTGGAAATGCTACAAATATAATGGGGCGCCTATTTTAGGCGGTTCCACCACTAGTGGAGCGTCTAAAAAAGGCGCTTAACACCAGTAGTTGGGCGCCTAATTTAGGCGGGCCACCAGAGGTGCAAGCGCCTTTTTTAGGTGCCCAACCATTTTTTTTTGCTTTAGGGTTTTAATTTCGGAAAAAAAAATTTCTTTTATTTAAATATGTTTAGTTTAGAAATTAATAATTATAAAACTTTGTTAATTATGGTGTTTTATAGTAGAAAATTACATATGTTAGACTAGGAATTGGTTTGTGTAATGCTCAAAATGTGAAATTTGAAATGAAATTCCATGGGTAGGGGGCGCCTAATTTAGGCGGTTTCACCATTGGTGGGGCGCCTTATTTAGGCGCCTTCACCACAGGTTGGGCGCCTAAATTAAACGCCCCACCAATGGTGGAAGCGCCTAAGTTAGGCGCCCAACCTGTGGTGAAGGCCGTGCGTTGTTTAATTTTTTTGTTTAAATATTAACTAGTTTTGAAGCCCATGCGTAGCACGGGTTATTGCTTATTTTATCTTTTTGTAAATTTTTTTGTTAATATTATTGTCAATTTTGTGTTGCTGTGAAATGAGATTTTTCAACACTATTATATTTATAACTTTCTCCATTCATTTTCTATTACAACAATTACCACTTTGGGTAGTTTCATCTTTTGAAACCATTTCACTTTTGGTAAAACAAAAGCAACTATTGTTGACAATATTGCCTTTATTTTATGTTAATAAAACCCTCATTAATTATCTAAATTACCTCATAAAGTTGCGTTTACTTTATTAAGGATTATTTATCCCGTACTCTAGTTAACTAAAGGGGTACCTCTACGCTAAATCACCCATTTTCTATTTCCTTAAAAGCCATGTCCACACCAATTGTTGTAGTAGAAAAAGAACAGGGAAAGTATTTGTCATTATACTATAATTTTTACATTTGTTATTACGATATATAAATTTTATAATTTTTAATATCCAATTAAATATTGTAACTGACTCTATTATTAAATGGTATCCTAATAATATGTATGACTAACAATAATTAACACAGTTTTAACATGAATAATACCCGAATGATACTTTAAGAAAGTAGAGCGAGGGTAATAATTCAATAGATGCAGAACAGAAAGAATAGAGAAAAATATGAGTGTCAGCCACAACTTCAACTTTGAATATAGCACATAAACACTAACGCATATAGAATGGAAGATGAAAAAGCAAAAAGAAGATCATAATGATAGTTTCATTAATAAAATTAATTAAATGTAAAACTAACCTCTATTAATAATTGAAAATACTATTTAAGAGAGAAAAAAATACCTCTTCATCAATCATGACCATATCAAGACTTATCAAACTTCCCCCTTTTTTTATGATCTGTGACCTTAAACAGTCTAGAAACGCGAATCTTGATTTCCAAATAGTTTTAGTTGATTTAAGTTCATGGAGAAAAGAATAAGATCTTACATATAGATATATGAAAAAAAAACATAAATAATTATGTATGCAATAAATATTCTAGGAATAAAATAATTAGTTAATTGCATAATACCTCTGCAATCTCGATGACAAACTTTCATTTGATTATTCATGTAATGCCATCATGGAATGCTATAGGTTCAAAACTATGGATATGAATTTTTTATCTTTATATAACTCAATTTTTAAAAGTATGATTCTTAAAGACCTAATTAGTATTGTCAGGCATAATACGCTATTTTTATATATTTAAAATAAAGAATAAATAATATGTTATTGTTCATCTAAATAAATACATTTTCATAAGTTGTAAAACAATATTGTATATAGATATTATTTCAAAGCATATCTTGAGCACTCTCCGACGGTAAAAAAAAACTATAATATTGCGAATTATGTAGCAAAAGTTATAATCAATTTACATTGTATAATAATTTAGATTTTTTATTTAAAATCAGACTATCAATTTTACATTGTTGTTTATTTTATTATATTTCATAAGTTGTAGAACTATATTGTAAATTGATCTTATTTCAAAGCATATTTAGATCACTATCCAATGGTACAAAAATTATTATACACAATTTAGATAATATAATAATTTAGGTTGTTAATTCAAAACCAAACTCTAATTTTCGCTTATCAAAAGCTCCTTATATGCATTTAAATCTATGTAAAACTCTATTCTTTAAATATTTTCATGATTTGTGACCCTATATTGTAAATGGATCTTACTTTGAAGCATATTTCAAGCACTCTCCAATGGTAGACGAATTATAATGTTTTGAATTAGGTAGCAAAAGTTATACACAATTTACATAATATAATAATTTAGGTTGTTTATTCAAAATGAAACTCTAATTTTCCTATCCAAAACTCCTTTTAGGTATTTAAATATATGTAGAACTCTATTTTTAATAATATTTAAATTTAAAACTAATGACATGGCAACCCTACGTGGCGCTCTCTATTTCATAAGTTGTCGAACTATATTGTAAATGGATCTTATTTCGAAGTATATTTCGAGCACTATCCAATGGTACAAAAATTATAATATTCTGAATTACCTAACAAAAGTTATATGCAATTTACATAATATAATTATTTGGTGTTAATTCAAAATCAAACTCTAATTTTCGCTTATCCAAAACTCCTCTATTTTTGTAAAAAATAAAAATAAAAATTAATGACATGTCAATCCTACGTGGCACACTCTATGGCCTCGAAATCTTGAGGAGCTCCCTATGCTCCCGAAAAGTTCCTCCTTTATATATATATATATATTGATTTGTCTAGTTGTGATTTGCAATATACTTCTTCCGTTCTTTTTCTATTGCAAAAATGAGATTTTTACACTATTCACTCACCACCCTTTGCTATCTCTTGTGATTTTTACGTAAGGAAAAATATAGTCATGTGGGATCTTGTTAGATTCGTCTCGATTTATCCTTTTAAAATATCAAATTTGTATAATTTTTCTAAAACGTAATTAAAGATATTAATTGTTAAAGTTGTGCATTGACAAGCGAGAAAACTCTATTGTTGCAATAGAAAAAGAACGGAGGTAGGTATCAAATATTCAATGTTACAAACTAAATTGTAGGAATTTCAAATTAGAATCATCAATAAATACATATAAATTATATTAATTTATTTGTATGATTTTGTTTTTATATTATTGTCTTGTTGTTATTGGAAGTGGTTGATAAATTATAATCCTGATTAAAGTTATAAAATAAATGATTTTGATTTTAGGGTTAGGGCTTATATACCAAAATTATTAGAGTCATTTAAATAAAAATAAATTTTTATGGGTAATTTTATGTATCTTTAGATCTTTTTGAATTTTTGCATCATGTTAGGTTGATTATGTTGGTGCCCCCACATGTCAAAAAAAATATATTGGTGCCCCGCCATTATTAATATCATGGATCCGACCCTTAGTTGGAGAGTCTGTCGATGGTGTGCACGAGTGTAGGAATAGGATGGTGCGCACCATCCAAAACGCACTAAAAAACAAACAAAACGCGGAAAACTGAAAACAAAAAATAACCCAATAAACATCTTCAATATTCCACTGAATAGTTAAAAATTTACCACATGGGAACCATTTTTGAATCAACAATATATTAATGCAATGAACATCTGTTCATCTCCAATGAACATCTGTTCATCTCCAATGAACATCTGTTCATCTCCAATGAACATATAAGTAATGACAACATAATTATTTATCACAATGAACATATAAGTAATTTGAAAGAACATTTTGAAGACTTGGATGAACAAACTAACATTTGAATCAACAATATGTTAATGAAGTAAGAAATGAACAATAGTAAATCCCACAAATGTTTATTTCAAAATTGCAAATGTCCATTGAAAATTAGCATGTGTTCATTAGACTACAATGTCCATTGGAATAATCTTGATGTTTATTGGTTTACATGAGCAATGGTAAATCCCACAAATGTTTATTCCAAAATTGCACATGTCCATTGAAAATTAGCGTGTGTTCATTAGACTACAATGTCCATTGGAATAATCTTGATGTTTATTGTTTTACAACGCACATGGTGTAAAAGATTTGAGGAAAGAGAAATTAAGGTGGGTCCCACAAATATTCATTGGAAAACTGTAGATGTTCATTGCAGACCGTTTAAACGATGTGTTTTGAAGCGTGCGCACAGGAAGCACCATACTTCAGTGCGTACCTTCGAATTTTCGTTAGTTGGAGGATTATTTTTCTTTTGAGGGGAATTAGTTGGAGGATTATTAATGAACTCAACATTTACTGTTGAGGCTTTGGGAACTGTCAACTAATGACTCACTCTTCGTTTTTCTTTTTTTGTGGTGACCTTTCCTTTTCTTGAGTCTTGAGTAAGTTATTAGGAGTCCAAATTTTCTCTCTCACTTTTTGTAAGGTTAGATGTGTGACTCAATTATTGTTTACGCAAATTACTTTTTAAAAAAATAAATAAATAAGGCAAAGAATAATTGTCATCAACCAATAAGATTAGATGGCACAGTAATGACACAAATAAGTGGGATGAAAGATTTTTGACTATGTTTGTATGAATTAGTCATTAATTAATCATTTAAACTATTAAATAAGTAGATTATTATTCATGTAAAATCAATATATTTTCAAAAGTTATATCTATACAAATATAATAAAAGGCGTTTATATCAAATTAACGGTGTCACGTGGCACTCTTCTCAAGCTTCTAATACACATGTTTATAATCTCAATAAAACATATTAACAATGTGTAGTTACTAGGATTCGAACACATGACCTTTGAAATGAAATGTGAGAGTTTAGCCACTAATCCGTTCCAATTTCAATGCTTAATGTTTCAAAGTAAAACATAATAAAGTCTAATAATTATATGTAATTATAAAACATGTAGACAAAACTTTTTGATCTTTAACCCTTTTATTAAGTAATAACATTCTCTTATCCAAATTTCATTGAAATTGTTATTTTCATCCCCAATTTCTTAGAAGTTTTTTTTAACAACTTATCCCGTCAAAAAACGTCCATTTTCCAGTTTCGCACTAAACAAAATATTATGAAAAGCTAATTATATCAATTATGAAATTTATGAATAATAATATATTTGATAATTGTAACTGACTCGCAGTTACTATATTATAATGAAGCATATTTCAATTCAATCTCTCTCCAACGGTATAAAATAATATTCGAAATTATATAAAAAAAATTATAGTCAATTTGTTTATAGATTTTGCATTTATTAGAATAAAAAACCCCGAGTACATCAAACCTAAATCAACAATGGGTTCAACACTGGTGGAATAAGCATCATATTAGACAATAATAAGAATTATAGTCAATTTCAATAGTTTGATAATTTAGATTGTTATTAAAAAACAAATTAAACTATAATTTTCTCTTATCTAAAACTCCTTATATATATTATATCTATTTACAACTCTATGTTTTTTTAAAAATAGAAACTAAAAATAATGATGTGGCACACTTAGGTTGTGTTTCTTATATATGCTCTTGAAATCTTAAGGAACTGATCACTATGCTATCGAAAAGTTTCTTTTATTTATTTATTATTTGGTATTTTTATTAATTCATTTAAGATCTGGGATTACAACACCATTTTTCATTACATACTGATGAACAAATTTGAACCCATGTATTACAGCATGGGTTTTTGATGTCAGTCTAAAACACCTTCCAAAGGATTGGATGATGATTCCAAACTTAGGGACAATAGAACACTCACTTTGATAAGAAATCTCTCGAAACAAGGATATAGATGCCAAAACTCAAGATCACACTCAAAGCTTTGGGGTTCTAGGCAAGAGATAAGACTCACTCAATCTCACCTAGGCTTATCACTCAAGACTCACTCAAAGTAATAAGGGTTAGCCAATACTTGAGACAAACTCAAAGTAAAAACTATAAACACAAATGTTTTTTTATCAAACTCAAATCTCTACTTTTCATACCATATGCTCTCCTTAAACAGGATATTGGAGCAGCAAAAATGAAGCCAAAACCCTACAAAACCGTCCTCCCTTTGGACAGGTTTTAGGAGTTACAAACTCCCTTAAAACATGCCCCTTTGCATGCTCATTTAATGAGCTGTTACAAGAGGTTATAATCAGCACAATTTATCCTAATTTGCTTCCTAATCACAAGCCTAATAGTAGAAAAACACAAGCCTAAGATGAGTTTACTTTATGAGTAATCTCATGGTTTTATTACAACCCAAAACTAACAACAAAAACAAATAGAAACCCAAACAGATTTTGAACTTCCTTTACAATCATGCTTGAAACCCAAACAAAACTTGGGCTTTTCAATTGGTTGATGCATGCCTCATGTTGGACCTTCAATTTGCTTCGTTGTTGGGCTCATATTTGGTTATTCCCCATTTATTTGAAGAAGTTTGGCCTCAAACTTGGATCATCCAAGCAAAGAGATAAACCTCTCAAATGAAATGGAGGATTCACACTCTTCATGGTTGACGCATCACAAAGGAAATACTTGGCGTTCTCAAAAGATCTTATTGCAACATCCCATTTGATATCTCCCATCTTCAACAATTTGGTGAATGGACTCATGAAAATAGTGAAGTACTTATGGAACCTCTTATAAAAGAAGGCCAAAAGCACTATTAACCACTCATACACGCTTTGTTTTGCTTTGGAATCCATTTTCAATGTAGCCCCCTGTAGAGATCTTTTTTTATGGTAATATTTCCTTAAGTCTATTTTTGAAAAGACTAAGGTACCACCCAATTCATGCACTTTGTTGTCAAGCTTGTTACTCACTTTCGAGGCACATCTATGGGCTGCCTTGTTGGGCAAATCAAGAAAGCCAACGCCATGCTCAATGTCTCTTATAGGACATAGAACTTTGGGCATGTTATTGGAAATCCCTTATTTGTACTCTTCTAACAACTTATTCAAAGGAGATGAGTCATTACAAGTAGTACCATGATACTTTTTGGCCCTCACAACCAAAGTATTCCCTTCCCCAATATCCACTTGTGCACCACCATCAATAATCACATTGCAAGTCTTCTCACTTACCTTGCATCTAATGTGGAACAAGTTGCTTCTTTGCCTCTCATCAACTTGAGGCTCACTAAACAACATTCTCATCACTACCATCATGTTCATCTCTTCCTCCGGAGGAATTTCCTCCTCATAATCATCATCTTCAAAGCTACTCTTCTCATGAACAAAAGAAATTATACATTTTTTCTTCTTCATCCATGATGGCACATTGAGCGGCGGTCAAAACAGATTTACTAGGACACTGATCACTAGCAATATGACCCCTCCCATTACATTTGTAACACCTTCTTCTAGTTGCAAGTTCACTAGGAGAAATCACGGCCCTTTCTTTCTCTTTCCCCTTAAAAGACGATGAAGAGGATTGGTTTTGAAAAGTACTCCCCTTAGAATAGGAAGGAGTAAATTCCAAAGCACCCTTGAAAGAAGAAGAAGAAGAAGAAGTTTTGGGCTTCTCTTTCTCCCTTTCCTCCTTAGCTTGTGCCTCATATTTCAAGGCAAGCTTACAAACATCACTAAAAGTGGCATAGTGAGTCACCTCCACTTTTCTACTAATCCCTTTAGACAACCCCTTAACAAAACGAGCTATCTTGAAAGTCTCATTCTCTTGCAAATCACAAATTAGACACAACTTCTCAAACTCTTTCATGTATTATTCAACACTTATGTCATTGTCTTGTGAAAGGTGGGTTAGTTTTAAGTATTGTTCTTGCTCATACTCTTTACTTACCCATTTATCCCTCATTTTCTTTTTCAGTATGTTCCATGAATCAGTCTTATCTTTTCTTTCTCTCCTTCTACTGGACTTGAGGTTTTCATACCACAATGCAGCAAGTTTAGTGAGTTTTAGGACAGCAATTTTAAACCTTTTCCTATCATCATACCCCTTATAGTCAAAAACGGTTTCAATTTGCCTCATCCAATCTAGAAAAGTCTCACTATTATGCCCCCATCAAATTCGGGCATCTCAATTTTCAAACCCCTATCTTCATCAAATTTTCTAGGTTTATTAACCTCACCATCCTCAATTTCTAGAAAATTTAGTTTTCGAGTAGCTTGCAACAACATATTAGACATAGCATCAAGTCTAGTCTTTTGTTGAGCCTTATCTTCTTCATTCTCTTCTGGTTTCTTTTCTAAATTTTCCAACTTCTGAGTTATTACTTGTAACATCCTAAGAATATCAGCATCAGCCATGATTTCACTATTTTGCTAGACTATTACAGTTACAATGATGAATCTGCCGTAAACATTGAACAACAAACAAAACTGTAAATGGCCTTGAGACTCTCAAAGGCTTACATATTAATAAAATTCAGGAAATTTGAAGCAGAATCAAAAAAAGAATCTCTTGAAAAGCTT
Organism: Beta lomatogona; assembly: GCA_947646795.1. Classification (NCBI taxonomy): domain Eukaryota; kingdom Viridiplantae; phylum Streptophyta; class Magnoliopsida; order Caryophyllales; family Amaranthaceae; genus Beta; species Beta lomatogona. Next base: position 506,160 of record CANSNZ010001121.1, read on the forward strand.
TTCGGATGAAGGAGTGATCGTCGTTTGAAGTTCTATGTGTTGGATTTGTACCGTTTTGGCGCAGTTGCGAAAAACGTGCCCAGTTTAATATCTAAAAAATTCAAAAAAATCTGAAACATTATGTGAGTATTCTAGACAAAAAGTTTTGCAGAATGAAAAAAAAGAATCAACCAATTTGGACTCCTGAAGTTTGATAAATCGTCCTTCAAGTCAGATGAAAAACTGGTTGAATTATGACAGTTTCGTTTCTTCTCCAAAACTCGATTTTTCCGATGAATTTCTTCACCAAAGCTCTGATACCAGATGATGTAAGTCTAAAACACCTTCCAAAGGATTGGATGATGATTCCAAACTTAGGGACAATAGAATACTCACTTTGATAAGAAATCTCTCGAAACAAGGATAGATGCCAAAACTCAAGAACACACTCAAAGCTTTAGGGTTCTAGGCCAGAGATAAGACTCAATCAATCTCCCCTAGGCTTATCACTCAAGACTCACTCAAAGTAATAAGGGTTAGCCAATACTTGAGACAAACTCAAAGTAAAAACTATAAACACAAAGGTTTTTTTTATCAAACTAAAATCTCTACTTTTCATACCATATGCTCTCCATAAATAGGATATTGGAGCAGCAAAAATGAAGCCAAAAACCCTACAAAACCGTCCTCCCTTTGGACAGGTTTTAGGAGTTACAAACTCCCTTAAAACATGCCCCTTTTCATGCTCATTTAATGAGCTGTTACAAGAGGTTATAATCAGCACAATTTATCCTAATTTGCTGCCTAATCACAAGCCTAATAGCAGCAAAACACAAACCTAAGATGAGTTTACTTTATGAGTAATCTCATGGTTTTATTACAACCCAAAACTAACAACAAAAATAAATAGAAACCCAAACATAACATGGACTTCCTTTACAATCATGCTTGAAACCCAAACAGAACTTGGGCTCTTCAATTGGTTGATGCACGCCTCATGTTGGACCTTCAATTTGCTTCATTGTTGGGCTCATATTTGGTTTAGTTTTGACAAAAGAAATGTTCTCAAACACTGCTAGATCGAATTATAGCCATTGCTAAAAATTCAGAACCCCTATGAAGACCTTGTTTTGCAAGAGCATCTGCCACTTGATTAGAGTCACGTTTGTGATGGATGATTGCATCGAGGGGTCTCTCATGGTAGTTTTCCTTATGAAATTCAAGTGAAATTTTCAGTTCCACGGCCCACCTTCTTTTGCATTGCACCACTTAACGACGTCGAGTGAGTTAGATTCAATTGTGAGATTCTCATATTTGTTGCGGTTGGGGAAACTTGTTGTGATTTGAAGAGCTCGAAGATTGCATTTTACCTCGCATTGTTTATTTCCATTGGATGAATTGGCGCGGAGAATATGTACGGAAAGCCCCCTATGACTGATGCATTTAGTTGCGGATTAAAAGAGGCATCTACATTCCATTTCAAGGAATTTGTGAGAGGAGAAGTCCATGATATATGCAAGAGATGAAGGTTCAATTTGTTTTGGGGGATGTTTCTTACTGACAAACCATTGAAGGTATTTTGGGTTTCGAAGTGTTTCATCCATTGAATAGGTCATAGGATCCCCCTATTCTTTAATACACCATCCAAGCTTTATGAGGATAAGATCACATACATGTTCATAAGAACACTAAATATTATTAAAAACTCGGTCATATATCTCCTTCCATATAGATCAAGTGATTATTATATAAAAGATCGCCCACCACACTTTCTAGAAAAAAATACCCGAGTAAGGGGGTATCCATTGATTGAAAATAGTCATTAACGATGAAGGAGCAATCTAGGTAAGACACCCTTGTTTTGCCCACCAACACCATATTGACCAAGAGAACTCACAGTGAATCAATATGTGATCAATTGATTCTGAATTTTTGTTGCACAATGCGCAAATGTCTTGGGATGGTGGGATAATACCTAATCTTGCAAGTTTGGCTATTGTGTTAAGCTTTCCAAGGCATGCTAACCACACAAATATTTCAATTATTGGGGAGACTAGTCCACGCCATAAATTGACAAGCGTGTCATGATGATTTGGGAGAGTTAATTTTGGGAGCTCAAAGGAGAAAGATTTTACAGTGACTGAGCCAGATTTGGAGGGAACCCACACAAATTAATCTTTATCCTCCAATGAAATACATACCTTATAAAGCATTTGTTGAAGGGACATCATTTCAATGGAGTCTCTAATCCGCAGACATCTCGTCCGTGAGAGACACCAGAACCAATTCGTTCCATTCCAAACCCCAAGTGAATTTATTGTAGCGTTTTGAGAGGATGAGATTGAGAATAGCCTTGGAAAAATATTTTTGAGAGGAGATGAACCTATCCACACATCATGCCAAAATAACGAGGCTCTACCATCACCAACCTCAGAACGAACCCCATTCAATGCAAGTTTCTCAGCAGCATCCGAATTTTTTAGGATCGGAGCACAGATGTTACGCCATATGCCACCATATTATGAACGATGGGGAGTATTTGTACTTACTTTGAATTACGCTCCTCCATAAGGAGTTTTGCTTCAAAAAATAACGCCACATCGAATAGCAGAGCTAGATTCCTATGAAGGAGATTTCAAATTGAGAGCCCTCCCAATTTTCTTGAGAGTTGAATAATTTCCCACTTCAACAACGACATTCCATTTTTTTCCATACTACCACTCCATAAAAAGTTCCTTTGAAGGGTCGTGATTTTGTTGATGACTGTTGGAACATTTATAGGGTAATAGGTTTTGTTAGCTCATATGAGTATATACTAGAAGAGGAGGAGGTCTAGTATGTTAAGATTAGAATGCGCAAAATCACGTGGATTAAATCAAGCAAGACAGTGGGCTAGTCGCGGGTCGCGACCAGGGGACCGTCGCTGGTCGCGACACCCGTCGCGGGTCGCGACCAGCGCCTTTCGCGACTCGCGATCTGTATCGCGGGTCGCGACGTGGAGTCTGTTTTGGGGCGTGTAATTTTGCGTGGACGGTTTATAACATTTGTATGGCATACATTTTCCTTTTAATGATGATTAAGTATGTTTAATCAGGGGATTAAAGGGAGATGAATGTTGTAATAACTCTAATCAAGAGGGAAGATAATTCATCACCCTTGTTATGTATATGAGTTGAGAGAGAGAGAAAATCAGTTTTTGGAGATTCTAATCTACTTGCTTTGCTTGAGCGAAAACTTGCTACTTTCTCTGGAGTGTTCTTCACAAACATCAAACACAAAGTTCTTGTTGATTCACTTAGAAGATCATCTAGTGCATTGTTTTCTCCATTGTATCTCATTAGTTATTTCGTGTTAACCCGGTGATCCTAGAGGGGCGAAATTAAACTAATAGGAAAGCGTAGTTTCCGTGCCTTGGAGTGGATATTCGGTTCCCTTGTTTGTTCTCACATCTAACAATCTATTAGTTTAACTTTCCTTTCTTTTCGGATATGGCTCAATCACTCAAGGACATGACTATGAACTTCCAAAAGTTTGACAAGTTTGAGGGGGTGGGTTATCGAAGATGGCAAAAGAAGAAGCACTTCTTGTTGACAACTTTGAATGTGGTGTATGTTCTATCAACACCCATGCCACCATTCCCGAAAGATGGAGAGGAAGAGTCCGTGGAGACTACAAGGAAGAGGACAAAGTGGGAGAATGATGACTACATTTGCCGGGGTCACATCCTCAACTCTCTTACCGACCCTTTTTTCGATCTCTATCAAAATGTGGAGAGTGCAAAGGAACTTTGGGATACTCTTGAGGCCAAGTATATTTCTGAGGATGCTTCAAGTAAGAAATTTCTGAAGATGCTTCAAGTAAGAAGTTTCTTGTTAGTAAATTTAATTCATTTAAAATGACTAATGATCGGCCTATTATAGAGCAATTTCATGAAGTTCATCATATTTTGAACCAAATTAGATCACATGGTATGGTGATGGTTGAGGCTATTGTCGTAGCCTCAATCATTGATAAATTACCACATTCTTGGAAAGAAACTAAGCATTCCTTGAAACATAGGAAGGAAGATATTTCCATGGAGCAATTAGGAACTCATCTTCGTATTGAAGAGGGTATCCGGGCTCAAGATGGGGTTAAGGATACTACTCCTAGTATTCCTAAGTCTACCGTGAATATGGTAGAGGTTGGTGGGTCTAGTGGGACCAAGAAATCCAACAATAACAACTCTAAAACCAACTTTGCAAACAAGAAGAGGAAGACCCTCACTTGTTGGGTATGCAATGGACCTCATCTCAAGAGGGATTGTCCTTCTAAGAAGAAGAAGACAAAGAATGGACAACCTAGTGTTGTTCAAAACCAAGGTAAAGTTGCACATGAACATGTAATTGAAGAAATGAATTTTGTGGCTATGATTTCTGAAATTATGTTTGTGCAGGTTGATGATTCTTGGTGGATAGATTCGGGGGTCTCTAGACATGTGTGCAATAATAAGCACTTCTTCAAGTCTTTGGAAGAATTGGATGATGGTCCAATCTTGTATATGGGGAATGATTCTACGGTAAAGGCCAAGGGTATAGGCCAAGTAGAATTGTTGTTAACCTCGGGAAAGATTTTAACTCTCCGGGATGTTGTTTATGTACCAGAAGTTAGGAAGAATCTTGTGTCGGGGGGTCTTTTGAATAAATTTGGTTTTAAAGTTGTATTTGAATCGGATAAGTTTATAGTTTCCAAGGGTGGTATTTTTGTTGGACAAGGATTTTATTGTAATGGAATGTTTAAATTTAGTATTAATAATGAAATTGATACTAGTTCTATTTACATGCTTGATGTTTCTTCTCTATGGCACAATCGTTTATGTCATGTAAACTATCGTAGATTATATGACATGTCTAAGCTAGGTTTAATACCTTCTTTCGATTTAAAGTTAGAGAAGTGTAAGACATGCATGCTAAATATGATTACAAAGAATCCTTATCCTAGTGTGACTAGACAAACGGTATTGCTTGAATTGGTGCATAGTGACTTGTGTGACTTTCATAGTTCACCTTCTTTGGGAAATAAAAAATATATTGTGACTTTTATTGATGATTATTCAAGGTTTTGTTACATATATTTATTATTTACTAAAGATGAAGCACTAGAAAAGTTTAAGATTTTTAAGACCGAAGTGGAACTTCAACTTAATGAAAAAGTTAAAAGACTTCGGACGGATAGGGGTGGTGAATACTATAATCCTAGCTATTTTAGTTCCATTGGTGTAATTCATGAAACAACCGCTCCATACTCACCTCAAAGTAATGGTATAGCGGAAAGGAAAAATAGGGTTCTAAAAGAAATGGTTAACACCATGCTTTCTAATTCGGGTCTAAATGACGGTTTTTGGGGTGATGCAATTTTAACTGCATGTTATATATTAAATCGAGTTCCTAATAAAAGGAATAAGACTACCCCTTATGAACTTTGGTGTAACAATAAGCCTAATCTCAATTACCTTAAGGTATGGGGTTGTAGGGCAATTGTCAAATTGACGGAACCTAAAAGGAAAACTTTAGGTGAAAAAGGAATTGATTGCATTTTTATAGGCTATGTGGTACATAGCAAAGCCTATAGGTTTTATGTCATTGAGCCAAATGATGTTGTCTCTATCCATTCTATGATAGAGTCAAGGGATGCAATATTTGATGAGACTAGATTCTCATCGATTCCAAGACCAAAGGACATGATACCAAGTACTAGTTCCAATGTTGTGGATGAAATTAACAATGATCATGATACTACAACACCGGAAATTAGGAAAAGTAAAAGAATTAGAAAAGAGAAATCTTTTGGACCGGATTTTCAACTATATTTAGTTGAAGGGTCAAGGGAGTCTATTGTGACTCAATTTTCATATTGTTACAATATGGAGGAGGATCCTAGGACCTTTGATGAGTCTATGAAGTCTCATGATTCTGCTTTCTGGAAAGAGGCAGTGAATGATGAAATGGATTCAATAATGGTAAATTATACTTGGATTTTAGCTAATTTACCCCTCGGATGCAAACCTTTAGGTTGTAAGTGGATTTTCGTAAGGAAAAGGAAGATCGATGGAACCATACTAAATCATAAGGCCCGGTTAGTGGTCCAAGGTTTTAGGCAAAGATATGGTATCGATTATTTTGACACTTATGCTCCGGTTGCTAGAATAGCTACCATTAGACTTTTGATAGCATTGACTGCGATTCATAGTCTAGTAATTCACCAAATGGATGTCAAAACTGCATTCCTTAATGGTGAATTGGAGGAGGAAGTGTACATGAATCAACCTGAAGGTTTTGTGGTTAAAGGTCAAGAGACTAAGGTTTGCAAATTAGTTCGATCTTTGTATGGTCTTAAACAAGCACCTAAGCAATGGCATCAAAAATTTGTTGAGGTCATTTTGTCTAGTGGGTTCAAAATAAATCAGTCCGATAAGTGTGTATATAGTAAATTTGATAATAACGGTAATGGAGTTATAATTTGCTTATATGTTGATGATATGCTTATCTTTGGGACTGATTTGGAACAAGTGGAAAAAACCAAAGTCTTTCTCTCTTCTAGCTTCTCCATGAAAGATTTGGGTGAAGCGGATGTTATTCTAGGTATTAGAATAATGAGAGGTAAAGGGTCAATTTCTTTATCACAATCTCATTACATTGAGAAAGTGATTAAGAGGTTTAATGAATCGAATTCGACTCATTTTGCTACTCCAATGGATCCTAGTGTTCACTTGGTTCCGAGTAGTGGTACTCCTATTTCACAATTGGAGTATGCAAGCTTAATTGGAAGCTTGATGTATGCTATGACTAGCACTCGACCGGATATAGCTTTTGCTATTGGTAAACTCAGTAGGTATACTAGTAATCCTAGTATGTTGCATTGGCAAGCATTGAGAAGAGTGTTAAGGTATTTGAATAAAACCTTGGATTATGTCATAACTTACAAAGGAGAACCTTCTATTCTAGAAGGTTACTCGGATGCTAGTTGGATTTCCAACAAGGAAGATTATTCATCCACAAGTGGATGGGTGTTTCTTCTTGGAGGAGGTGCTATTTCATGGGCATCCAAGAAGCAAACATGTATAACGGATTCCACTATGGCATCGGAATTCATTGCATTGGCATCTTGTTGCCAAGAAGCGGAATGGCTAAGGAATGTGTTGAGTGAGGTTGACTTGTGGGTCAAACCTATGTCACCTCTTGCTATTCATTGTGATAGTGCATCAACCATAGCTAAAGCTTATAGTGAAGTCTACAATGGCAAGTCAAGGCACATTGGAGTTAGACATAGCTATGTGCGTGAAATGATAAGGAATAGTTGTATAACTATTAATTTTGTTCGGTCTAGTTTGAACTTGGCGGATACGATTACTAAACCATTGTCAAGGGAACTAGTGAACTAAATGAATAAAGGGATGGGTCTTAAGCCTATTGAACAACCTATAGTGAAGGAAAACTCAATTTGATGTCTAATACAACATTAGATCTCAAATTCAATGAGGAAAGTACTTCTCTAGAAGGTTGGGAGCACTTGTTTAAAACATCCCAAGGTTAGTGCTTGTTTCTACAATGTTTAAGAGGTTGAATTTATTTCTTAATAAATCTTTGATAAGTGCTCAATTGTAGGAGCATGTTCGTAAAGATTTACCTATATAAGCTAGAGGTTTGGTCGCTTCACCTAAGGCTTGACTTGGAACGCTTATGAATGGATATGGACACCAAGGCTTCATAGGTGTCGGAGGTTAAGAACTAAGTTTTATGCTTATGTGTATTAGTATCTTCAATGATTTGTGGTGGTTATATGATTCAAAGCTTTGTCTATCATTATGATCGAAATTGTTGTAAAGTTACTTTTACTAAGTGGAGATTCAATCGTAAGATATTTCCATGATGCATGAGCATGTTTTGTTTGTGATTTATAGCAAGTTGAAAACTTTTCAACATTACCCTATAAATGGGAGGAGGATTGTTGGAACATTTATAGGGTAATGGGTTTTGTTAGCTCATATGAGTATATACTAGAAGAGGAGGAGGTCTAGTATGTTAAGATTAGAATGCGCAAAATCACGTGGATTAAATCAAGCAAGACAGTGGGCTGGTCGCGGGTCGCGACCAGGGGACCGTCGCGGGTCGCGACCAGCACCTTTCGCGACTCGCGATCTGTATCGCGGGTCGCGACGTGGAGTTTGTTTTGGGGTGTGTAATTTTGCGTGGACGGTTTATAACCGTTGTATGGCATACGTTTTCCTTTTAATGATGATTAAAGTATGTTTAATCAGGGGATTAAAGGGAGATGAATGTTGTAACAGCTCTAATCAAGAGGGAAGATAATTCATCACCCTTGTTATGTATATGAGTTGAGAGAGAGAGAGAAAATTAGTTTTTGGAGATTCTAATCTACTTGCTTTGCTTGAGAGAAAACTTGCTACTTTCTCTTGAGTGTTCTTCACAAACATCAAACACAAAGTTCTTGTTGATTCACTTAGAAGATCATCTAATGAATTGTTTTCTCCATTGTATCTCATTAGTTATTTCGTGTTAACCCGGTGATCCTAGAGGGGCGAAATTAAACTAATAGGAAAGCGTAGTTTCCGTGCCTTGGAGTGGATATCCGGTTCCCTTGTTTGTTCTCACATCTAACAATGACTCCATTAGGAATTGGAAACAATGACATGAAGTAGAGAGGGAAATTTGATAGAGCATACTTAATGGGGGTCAAGCGTCCGCCAATTGACAATAACTTCCCACGCCAAGATGCCAACTTTTGTTCCATTTTCTTTATGATGGGATCCCAAGTTGCAATACGGGATGATACTCCACCTATTGGCAGACCCAAGTATGTGAAGGGCAGAGAGCCCTTCTTGCATAACAATACCTTTGCTGCACAATCAAGCCAATCATCAGTAACATTAAGTCCCATAATTGAACTTTTGTAAAAAATTACCTGAAGCCGCTAATTGACATGAAAAAATATTAGAGTTTTCTTGATGTTTTTCAATAACTCCATGTTGGGGGGGAGAATAGAATAGTATCATCGGCGTTTTGAAGATGGGAAATTTTCATTCCCCCCGTCGATGTTTATTTTGTTATACTCCCCATCCTTCAAAAGTTCATCTTATAAGCTAAGTCTTGTGTGTGGCTGGCCACGTACACAACTAGTTAATGGTCCGGCCAATCCACATATAAGGTTAATTTTTTGTACTTTTGAGAAACTAATTAATATACAACAGGTGTTGGGGTTACTTATTGTTACTATAGTAGGGGTTATCGATAATTGTTGTGGATATTTAAGCCCCTTATTGGGGATACTTATCTTAAAGGTTGCTCGTCTATATAATAGGGGTTACTTATAATTTTTAGTGTTACTTACAATTATCAGGGGTTACTCACATAAAGAAAATGGGTTACATATGTTTTAATATAATTAGTTTGTCTTTTGTGCTCGCTGCTATATGGTTATTAATTATGCGATCAGCCAATCAGGCACACACAAATTAAGTTGTTGTATCCATACAAATGTAGCCTTAACTTATCCAAGAGAAGGAAAGGAAGGGTCACCTATTCACCAGGAGAAAAGAAAAAGAAATTAAAGGAAGGAAGGTTTAGCTCCAAATAGAGTGTCGTTTATATTAAGTACCTTAAAGATAGGGCATTTCTATTCTTTGCCCTAATTTTTCTTGCCAAAATACATAGTTTTATATATTTTCTTTCCCTTTCCTTTACAACCAACCTCATACACCACTTCCTTTCCTCTCCGTCCTTCATCCAATCATTAATCTAACAGAACCGTCGCCACTACCAAAGTAGCACCACTAGCCTCAAGACCACCACAACAAGACTAGCACCATCCCTTCTCCGATTTTTCTCTCTCCTCATCCTACCAAGTCGTTGGATAATTTAAAAGCTAACAGAAGCATCGGCCTTCCTAAACAGACGTCTTGACCATAAGTAAGGTGTCCAAGACAGACATCCCGATCTATGGTCAAGAATCTAAGATTTCAACCTATATATGATCAGGAACCTAATTAATATACAAGGCCTCTGAACTGAACTTTTATTCTTGCATTTTTGTAATATTGTTTATGCATTAGTACAAATTTACGCCTCAATTTAAGTATAATAAAAAGAGTATTAATACTTTTTATCATACACAATTGTTTTTGTATCAATTGAGAACGAAGAAATTCAAAAAGAAAAATTTTTAGGGCTGAACTGATCCCATTTTTTAGGGAAAATCGGATCAGTTAAGCACTATCCACTCCGGTGGTAAACCCCAATCAGTTAATTTTTCCTAATTGCTTCTAGACCATCCATTCTGGCCCAATAACGGATCAATAACCACTATTTTAACAGGATTCGATGATTTTTTTTTCCACAAGTGGGCATTTGTTTACATCCGGCAGTGTTATTTGTTTTAAAAAATTCCAACGACCTTGGATAGGTTTCTGGTGACTGGTTTGGTTCATCTTAGGCGAGGAATGAGAGAGGATGATGTGTTTACTCCCCGAATTGAAGGGAAAAAGGTTGTCGAAAGTGAGCAGCATGGATGGTACAAAATTGGAGGCGTAATGGTGGCCGAAAAGTGAGGGAACAAAGGTGGCCAAAAAGTTTGAGGGGAAAGGTCATCGGAAAGCCAGAAAGTGAGAAGAAACGATGGCGGGAATATGGGAACTAGGGAAAGTGAGGTTGAGTGATGGAATGAGCGAGAAGGAAGAGAAAGGAAGAGGATATAAGTTGTACAAAAACTATATAATAGGGGTGTTCATTTCGGATCAGAGGAAGTGTTATCTGAATCCAATCCAAAATATTTCGAATATTCGATAAGTTTTTCCTTTACCAAGTTTTGTACCCAATTTTTCCTTACTTAAAAGTTAAAACTTACAAAATTACTTAATTAACAATGTTACTGAACAACAATTAAAACTTACAAACTGTAGAATAAGAATTGTCGCGGGACTAGTGGCCAGGTCGGCTGCACTTTGATAAGTGCATATTTTAACATAATTTAGTTGCATATTAGGGTGCATTTTCAAGTAGTATAAGAGCATTCACATTGCATTTATGCGTATTTAGGTCACTTTTTATAAGCTACGATGCTTTCACGGGTTGTTTGGTCTTTTGATGTAATCTCAGGTACTTTAGACTCGTTTTTAAGGACATGATGATTAAGGCACTTGGATTACCTTCAAAACGATATATCATGTGCCCAAAATAGATTGGAATTCAAGAAGATACAAAGGACTTTGTGTACTTGTGCAAAATATGACACCTTTGCACCATTTTACTCATAACTTTTGATAAAAAATTGATAATGAGTTGATTCCAACTGGGTTGAAAACTATACCTGAAGATCTTTCCAACGATATATTACATGCACCAAACAAAGCTCTGGATCAAAAGTTATAGCTGTTCGAAGTTGAGCTGAAGAATCTGACGATTACAGGACAACACGTCCGTGTCACTTATGAGTTATGACACGACCGTGTCACTCTGATTTCTTTGAGGCAGTAGATTTTCTGTCGTAGGATATTTATGTAGTAGCAGGTCAACACGTCCGTGTCATTATTGACACGTCCGTGTTGGTCTGCTCCGTAGCATGTTCTATTTTGTCGGTTTTGTTATTTTAGGAAGTTATAAATACCTTTTATTCGTTTAATGACAAAAAGACAGTTGATTGTATACACTTTTTAGGGTTTTCTAGAGAGAAGTTAGAGAGAGAAACTTGTAGATCTCCATTGTTCTTCAAGACTCCATCTTTCTTCCATTACTTCAAGTATTTCTTTTCTTCTTCTTTTTTTCAATTTTTCAGAATTATTCTTCACAACTTTTTCATCATTCTTTTCATTTTGCACTTTCACACTATAATTTTAAGCATTTTATCTTTCAACATATTTTCTTCCAATAATTACCGAAAAACCTCAAGCACAAGCTCAAAACATGAACTTTAATGCTACTCCACTTAGCAAGGCTTTGGTAGAGAAATCATAAATGGCTATAGGCTTGTAATGTAGGTTGATCAAGAGAATGGGATATCAAATGCTCAACATGGGTTAATTAAAGGGAATAATATATATGAAAAGAAAAATGTCTGAAGGCTCAAAACAATGAAAAGAACGCCTCAATCATATCAACACATGTATATGCCACCTAAGTCTCAAAGAGTGCCAAGTCAAGTTCAAGAATCACACTTCATGAGGAACTATCACACAACAAAAAATAGAAGACTGATGTAGATGTGTCAGTCTATAAGGCTTGAAAAATCCTCAATAGGCCTTACCGAGTAAAATCCAGTCTTTCTTGGGGAATGCCAACCAACTTTACCACAAACCATTCAAGTTGCAAAACAATCGTACCATGAAGCGGTCAATGAAGTCTAACTCAATCTTGTAAAATTTAACTACAATATCCAAAATATGCCCAAATCTCATAAATTATCAATCTCATAAATTAAAACATATATTTCCTGTACGAATGCAACAAAAATGCAAAACTAAACTAATATGCTCCTAATACTAAGAAAGCAATAAATCCTAGCTCACTTTTGTAGGAATCACGATTGCACTTAGCATGTGCAACAAGCCCTTTAAACCCCTAAGCTGCCCTAGTGGACGAGAAAGGTCTCGTGAAGGTTTTCAGAAGGCATACCCACAAAGCCAAACTAAACATGCGAAAATGTAGAAGAAGAAAAAAAAATACATAAAGAACCTAAGCGATAATATGTGCAAAGTTATAACCCAAAAAGTAAATCCTCCTCCAAGCTAAATAACACATTGTCCTCAATTTGACAAATAAATATAGGGAGGAGAAGGGAAAAGGAAACATCCATAACCACATAACAGGATCGACTTCCTCAATCACACAATCAAGTTAAACCAAAATAAATGGCAAAAAGAGATATGACTCTCAAAAACTTGAAAAGAGGGAAAAGAAAGAGTATACCAAAAGTGTCGTGGGTGAAAACTCTTAATTGAACCTCCTAACAGAGCATAAGATCAAGTACCTCGAAATTAACCTCAATGAATAATAGAAACTCAACCCCTGGATCACAATTTGCACAAATTTTATAAGTTAGTAATCAAATAAAAAAATTAGAATTTCCTAAATCTAAAATTAAAAAGAAAAAAAAAAGGTTAGAAAACTTGGGTTGCCTCCCAGGAATAGCTCATCAAAGCCCTTAGTAGCTTATCAAATGCATATGCATGCATCTCACAAAAAAGCAAATAATATACAAAAGAAAATATAAAATAAATTAGTTCTAATTCTCTACAATACCTACAAAAAAGGAAAATCAAAGAAAATGTTATATCCACAAGAGAAGGAAAAAGAAAAATTATTAGTCTTTTTACATGATCCAACATGTTGGCAAGAAACTGAATGTACATTAATTTCATTATCATAGGAGTCATACAAAGAGGGAGAAATAAGGAATGATGGAGGATATAATATAGGGGAAGAAGGAATGAGGTCAAGTCTTTGAGAGAAAGGAACATGAGACTCAAAAACAGTAAGTGGAACCAACAAAGACTCATGAATCACATCACTCTCATCTAGAAACTTCTCCAATGAAGGCTTTTCAACCAAGGGTTCTCCCTCCTTCAAAATATCCATCACATTGATCCTTTTCTTAATCTCATCATCATCCCAATAGTTCACATTTATTATCCCTCCCGCATCATCATCATCATCATCATAAATATATGGTTCGGGATGAGAATTTTGAGCAGAATTATCACAAACATATTGGGGAGAGGGGTTGAAACCATGTAGGGGTGTCACATCACACAGAGAAATAGCAAGAGAAGTAGAGTGACAGTTCGAAGAATAAGAAGATGTTGTAATATGCATCTTGGATGAAAAGGATGGTCGAGAAGATAAAGACATATCCCACTCATAATTATTCTGAGCCAACCACTCAATTAGATCCCAACAATAATCAGGTGATTGAGATAAAAAAATTCCATTAGACATAGACTCCAACACCTCCCTAGTTTCTTCATTTAAACCCTCATAAATCACTAGGCACATATCCCAAATTTCAATTCCATGATTAGGACCAATAAAATCGCCAAGTCTATAATAGTATTTCCAAAACAATTCATTCTCATATTGAGGAAAAGAAAAAATTGCTCTAGAATTACTAACAAAAATATTGGGTTCATGGAACATGTATGGTAATTCATGAGAACTCATGCAAAAATTGGGAGAATTTTGATACGATGCATCAAAACTATAAACATGAGAACCAGAAGAATTATGACTATGGTGCCTATCAAAAGAATTATCTCCATCACAATAATAATATGACTCCATGATACGAAAAATAAAAAAAAAATATTCACAAAAGAAAGGAAAAAAAATTTATATACACTATAGTCTCACCAACAATAAAAACTAAATAAAACAAACTATCTCCCTGGCAACGGCGCCAAAATTTGATAGGCGTGTCGCGCACCTAACAAAAACAAATAACCTAACTAATCCTCCTAACTATGTATTAGGGTAAGTCAGAGTCGATCCCACAGCGAGAAAAAATGTTCTATGATTAGCTCTTAAATAATGGTAAGACTTAAGAAGATTAATATCAATAATAATGGTGGAATAAACTATACTAATCAATATATAAATAAAAGATTCTAGAGTTAAGTATCCCCACTAGCATGAATTAATAGAATAATAATTCCTACCCCAAACTAATCAATTAAATGTTCATAAGGAAAAGTACGCCCTATAAAATACCATAAACCTCTCCCGAGTATCTATGCCTTCTCTAATATGCACTCAAGCCTACTCCCGTGGAATCATGCAAATTAAAGACATTAAACGCGGCACTCTAGCTACCTAACAATCCATTCTACCTACTCCCGTGGAGAACTTCATGTCCTTAATTGAATTACCCAAATCCGTCAAAATCCAACTCCCGTTGTGATCAAGACAATGGAATCATAACAATACTAGTTATCCCTAATCTAGTATTGAAATATTCACAATCAATTAAGCAAGAACAGTTAAACAATTAATTTGGGAATTTAAAGAAATAATCATGAGTTAATTTACACTAGGGTTCAACTTAACCATTGATAAAAGAACTACTCAAGCATAATTGAAATAAATAAAGAAAATAGAGAAGAATAATAAAACATCATAATATAAAACAAGAAAAAAAAAAAGAAGAAAAGAGATACTTGAATTAATGGAAGAAAGATGGAGTCTTGAAGAACAATGGAGATCTACAAGTTTCTCTCTCTAACTTCTCTCTAGAAAACCCTAAAAAGTGTATACAATCAACTGTCTTGAAAAAAAAAGAGAAAGAAGTGAAAAAAAGATCGAATAAAAGGTGAAATAATATTTGTTGAAGTTGATAAGGCTGGGTATTATCTTGATTTATTGGCAATGAGTTGTTGAACTTCTAGTAAAAGTTTTTTTGGCGTTTGCATCTAATGGCCATAGATGTTAAAGTATTATTTTCTCCACTAGTTGGCTTTTAGCACCATATTCCCAAATATTTTCCTACCCTTACCTTAGCCACACTACAACCCTTTGTAAGTCCTCATGATCTATATGCATATTTTTGCCAGTTTTAAGTGGATAATGAGATGACAGTCAAGTTTAAAGAAAAATACTTCATTCGAGTTGACTTGGTATATGTTTGAGTGGAAATTTCATAACCTATAAACACGTGAGAGAAAGTGTGCTCGACTAAAGTGAGGTTTATCGAGTTTAATTGAGTCTAGCTTGGGGGAAGGCTTGTGGTTTGCCATGGTGAGTCAAGTTGCAATTACATGAATTTATATGAGGTGTGATTTGTGTTCTATTTTAGTCTAATATTATAATTACAATATCTTTCATGTGCTCGAATTTCATGTCTTAGCGATTGTATGGTTGAACATATAAATCCTGTACAAAAGTTCATCTTACTCTTCCCTTGTGAATTAGTTTGGTTTGCTTGAGGACAAGCAAATGTTTAGCTTGGGGGAGTTTGATAAGTGCATATTTTAACATAATTTAGTTGCATATTAGGGTGCATTTTCAAGTAGTATTAGAGCATTCACATTGCATTTATGCATATTTAGGTCACTTTTTATAAGCTACGATGCTTTCACGGGTTGTTTGGTCTTTTGATGTAATCTCAGGTACTTTAGACTACTTTTTAAGGACATGATGATTAAGGCACTTGGATTACCTTCAAAACGATATATCATGTGCTCAAAATGGATTGGAATTCAAGAAGATACAAAGGACTTTGTGTACTTGTGCAAAATATGACACCTTTGCACCATTTTACTCATAACTTTTTGACAAAAAATTGATAATGAGGTGATTCCAACTGGGTTGGAAACTATACTTGAAGATCTTTCCAACGATATATTACATGCACCAAACAAAGCTCTGGATCAAAAGTTATAGCTGTTCGAAGTTGAGATAAAGAATCTGACGATTAAAGGACAACACGAGCGTGTCACTTATGACACGTCCGTGTCACTCTGATTTCTTCGAGGCAATAGCTTTTCTGTCGTAGGATATTTATGTAGTAGCAGGTCAACACGTCCGTGTCATTATTGACACGTCCGTATTTGTCTGCTCCGTAGCACGTTCTATTTTGTCGGTTTTGTAATTTTAGGAAGTTATAAATACCTTTTATTCGTTTAATGACAAAAAGACAGTTGATTGTATACACTTTTTAAGGTTTTCTTGAGAGAAGTTAGAGAGAGAAACTTGTAGATCTCCATTGTTCTTCAAGACTCCATCTTTCTTCCATTAATTTAAGTATCTCTTTTCTTCTTCTTCTTTTTCCTTGTTTTATATTATGATGTTTTATTATTCTTCTCTATTTTCTTTATTTATTTAAATTATGCTTGAGTAGTTCTCTTATCTATGGTTAAGTTGAACTCTAGTGTGAATTAATTCATGATTATTTCCTTAAATTCCCAAATTAATTGTTTAATTGTTCTTGCTTAATTGATTGTGAATATTTCAATACTAGATTAGGGATAAGTAGTATTGTTATGATTCCATTGTCTTGATCACAACGAGAGTTGGATTTTGACGGATTTGGGTAATTCAATTAAGGACATGAAGTTCTCCACGGGAGTAGGTAGAATGGATTGTTAGGTAGCTAGAGTGTCGCGTTTAATGTCTTTAATTTGCATGATTCCACGGGAGTAGGCTTGAGTACATATTAGAGAAGGCATAGATACTCGGGAGAGGTTTATGGTATTTTATAGGGCGTACTTTTCCTTATGAACATTTAATTAATTAGTTTGGGGTAGGAATTATTATTCTATTAATTCATGCTAGTGGGGATACTTAACTCTAGAGTCTTTTATTTATATATTGATTAGTATAGTTTATTCCACCATTATTATTGATATTAATCTTCTTAAGTCTTACCATTATTTAAGAGCTAATCATAGAACAATTTTTCTCTCTGTGGGATCGACTCTGACTTACCCTAATACATAGTTAGGAGGATTAGTTAGGTTATTTATTTTTGTTAGGTGCGCGACACGCCTATCACACTTGAAAGCGGCACCACTTTCGTCGTTGCCCATTCGCCGTTGGTTGATTTGAAATATTTCAACATAATGTGATTTTGGAGAAAGAAAGATGAGATTAGAACCTCAAAATCACTTCATTTGGTGCCCGCGGTGAGCAGTGACTGATCTATGGTCAAGAATCTAATATTTCAACCTATATATGATCAGGCACCTAATTAATATACAAGGCCTCTGAACTGAACTTTTATTCTTGCATTTTTTTAATATTGTTTATGTATTAGTACTAATTTACGCCTCAATTTAAGTATAATAAAAAGAGTATTAATACTTTTTATCATACACAATTGTTTTTGTATCAATTGAGAACGAAAAAATTCAACAAAAATTTTTAGGGCTGAACTAATCCCATTTTTGAGGGAAAATCGGATCAGTTAAGCACGATCCACTCCGGTGGTAAACCCCAATCAGTTAGTTTTTCCTAATGCTTCTAGACCATCCATTCTGGCCCAATAACGGATCATTAACCCCTGTTTCAACAGGATTCGATGATGTTTTTTCCACTAGTGGGCATTTGTTTACATCTGGCAGTGTTGTTTGTTTTAAAAAATTCCAACAACCTTGGATAGGTTTCTGGTGACTGGTTTGGTTCATCTTAGGCAAGGAATGAGAGAGGATGATGTGTTTACTCCCCGAATTGAAGGGGAAAAGGTTGTCGAAAGTGAGCAGCATGGATGGTACAAAATTGGAAGCGCAAGGGTGGCCGAAAAGTGAGGGAACAAAGGTGGCCAAAAAGTTCGAGGGGAAAGGTCACCGGAAAGCCAGAAAGTGAGAAGAAACGATGGCGGGAATGTGGGAACTAGGGAAAGCGAGGTTGAGTGAGGGAATGAGCGAGAAGGAAGAGAAAGGAAGAGGATATAAGTTGTACAAAAACTATATAATAGGGGTGTTCATTTCGGATCCGAGGAAGTGTTATCTAAATCCAATCCAAAATATTTCGAATATCCGATACGTTTTTCCTTTACCAAGTCTTGTACCCAATTTTTCCTTACTTATAAGTTAAAACTTACTACCTCCGTCCCAGAATAGTCTGAACACTTTCATTTTATGTTTGTCCCAAATTAGTTTGAACACTTCTTTTTTTGGCATGGTCCCACCATTAATATATTATTTCTTTTACACATCTTTGGCCCACACTCTACCTTTGATCAATAAAAAGTTACCTAAGTTTCTCTCCTCTAATAAAAAATACCCCACCAACTCCTATCACATCTACTTTTTAAATAAAATAACATTTGATAAGCACACAATAACTTATCACCTTAAACTACGTGTCCCAACAAGTGTTCAGATCTTTCTGGGACGGAGGGAGTACAAAATTACTTAATTAACAATGTTAGTGAACAACAATTAAAACTTACAAACTGTACAATAAAAACTGTCGCGAGACTAGTGGCCAGGTCGGCAGCACTTGAAAGCGGCACCACTTTCATCGTCGCCCATTCGCTGTTGGTTGATTTGAAATATTTTAACAAAATGTGATTTTGGAGAAATAAAGATGAGATTAGAACCTCAAAATCACTTCATTTGGTGCCCGCAGTGACTGATGTGACGAGACGACGTTTGGTGGTGTGATTGCGAACTACGCAAAGTCGAGGACTAGAAGAGGAAGGGTGAGAAGTTATGAACTGTGAATAATCGACTACTCGAACAACGTTGCTGGATTAGAATAACGGTCGTGCGGCGGCCGAAGGCGGGTCGAGAGTACCAAAGTGGAGCTAGTCAACTGGGGAAGGGCAGAGGGCATGCCAAAATTCTTCTAGTTGTAGAAAAATGAAAACTTAGAAATTTGATAAAGTGTCTGATGATGTGTTTATTTGCCCTAGGGTTACCAAAGTTCCAGAATATTCTGAAGTAAAAAAATTATTTAAAATAATTTGGATATATCGGATATCCGAATTAAATTTTGTACGATTCGTATCCGATATGTTTTTTTTTCAAGATATCCGATCCAAAAAATATGAAATCTAAAAAATCGGATAGAATATCCTAATTAAAGTTTGGATCAAATCGACCGGATCGTATATTTTTGTACGGCCATACCGTATAATATACAAGGTAATAGTAAGAAAACACATGGTGGGAAATAGTCTTTCAATAAAAATGTGAGTATTTATCCTAACATGAATATTCATGTTGAAACTGTCATAGTAATTGTACACAGCTTATACTACAACTCTTATTGAAAGCCACGTCTCTGATTTTTGTTCTGACATTGAATGTAATGGCACCGAAGTTGGGGTTGCTATTAAAAAGGAAAAATTGATAGGAACAGTCCCAACTATGCGCGTTCTGCCATTTTCAGTCCCAACTAAGGATTATTTCTGAGCGGTCCCAACTATGCATCATTTTTGCCAAAATTGGTCCCAGCAGGTCATTGACCTGCTGCAACAGGTAAAATGCTATTTTTTTTTTCGCCACAACCTTTTTCTTCTTCCTCCCTCCACCTCTTTCTCCCTCCTCTCTCCACCATATCCTTACTGGTGTCGGAGTTTCTGCCCCAATTTCACTCTCCTCGAGCTTCAGTCAATCCCTGACAAAATTTCATCGGCCCTAATAACTAGCAATCAGTCAGTTAATCTCTCTCCTTTTCTTTTTACTACCCTTTTTTCATTTTCCTTTACTTTTTACTACCCACATTTTTGTTCTTGTTTTTAGGTGCATAATCAAAAGGAAGAGTAAGAACAGGGGAAGACAACGAAGAAAAAGACGACAAGGAAGAAGACGACGTCGTATTTGTAGTAGCAGAAAGAATGAGTTCTTCTTCAACAAATCTACAAAGAGAATCACCAAATTGCGTAAAATAAGCAAGATGAACAGCATCAATAGCAAATCTATGATCAGAAGCAGATTTAATCAAGCTTTTTCTCTCTCTAACAAAATTCACTAATGGAAGATTATCTTCTGGTTTTGAGGCACCACACCCGATTAATTGATATACCCTACTTTGAGAATTATTAGAAGAAGAATTAGAGTGAGAGAGTAGAAGTAGTAGTAGAGTCATTTTCTAGCTTCTTCCTGTTCATTCTATGGATTTTTAATTGAGTAATTAAATTGATGGGATTTGATTAAATGGGTTTAACAGAGGACATGGGGAAAATTAATGAGGAGAGAGAAAGGAGGAGGACTCGTTGTCGGGAGGGGAGGGCTGGCAGCGCAGGGTTGGCAGAGGAGGTGGGTGGGAGGGGAGGAGGGGGAGGAGGCGGGGCGCGGGGTTGGGTCGGGGAGGTGGGTGGGAGGGGGATGGGATTTCGAAGCTTCCATAGCTGTTTTAATGAAGGAGATAGGAGAGAGAAGAAGGAAGGAGGAAACTTGAATTTTTTTTAACCCGTTAAACAGGTAACCAGTCAGCTGGGACCAATTTTGGCAAAAATGATGCATAGTTGGGACCGCTCAGAAATAATCCTTAGTTGGGACTGAAAATGGCGAAACGCCCATAGTTGGGACTGTTCCTATCAATTTTTCCTATTAAAAAAGTTGGATATCAATTTTATAGGGTTCTCATTTTCATATCATTTCATTCAAAATATTTGAGCCAAATTTGAAAATCCCCTTAAATCTTGCCTCCTCCATTTTTTTAATTGCAATATTTTGACTTTTTTACTATTCACATTTCACACTATGACTATGTGTGGTGATCTACACACAAGGATAAACATATTCATATGAGATCTTATTTGATTCTTCTCATTGTGTGATTTTTTAATATCTCATTAATTTGCATAATTTTACAAACACATAAGTAAAGTTTTTAATGGTTAAAATTGTGTCTTGACAAGTATGAAAATACAAATGTTGCAATTAAAAAAAAGAATGAAGTATTTTACAGCTTTATTGTGATGAAAATATACATATACATTATACAATGCTCAAAGTAAGTGAAAAGTGAACACTAAAAAAAGTAGGTTTAAAGTAAAAATTTTATATATTCTAATAATAACAATAAAAGTACAAAGGGTAAAGTGAAAAGTGAAAAGAGGAACGAGAATAGAAACCAAACCAATTGATAAACCAATATCTGCTACTCAACCAAACCCACTGGAAATTTAATCTCTGCTATACACCGACGTCATAGAAGATAATTAATTTCATTTGAACTATTGGTTTACTTTCTCCTTTTTTTAATTGCTATATTTTTTTAAATACTCCATTAGTTTCACAATATAGTGTTTGTTTCTCTTTCTTGATGTCAAACTTTAAAAATTTTGACCAAATATTCTTACTAATATATACAAAAATAATATAATCATATGAGATCTTGTTAGATTCGCCTCAATGTCTACTTTCATAATATCAATTTTTTATATTTTTGGCATATACGAAATTGGAGATATCGACGGTCAAATGTACGTCTTGGAGACCGTGCAAAAAGGAAACAAACATTATATTATGGGACAGAAGGAGTAATTTTTTTTTAATTCCTACATCATTTAAAGTCCGTTTGATTCAACTTATTTTATCTTATCTGAACTTATCTTATCTTATCTTATTTATTCTAAAATGAATGAAGACAAGTTGAACCGTTATCTTATCTTATCCGAACTTATATTATCTGATCTTATCTAATGTTATCTTATTTTTTCTGAAATAAGTTAAATAAGTTGAACAGATTATAGCATTAAACTTTCCTTATTTGGAAATTTGACCCACCAAATAAACTTTCCTTATTTGGAGTATTTGATCCACCAAAAAGTAATAATGTTTTTTTTCCAACTAAAAAAAAAATACTATTTATTCACTTTTCTTCCTTATCTTACATTAAGGCTCTGTTTGGTTGGGCTTAAGACATTTTCAGCGTAATATAGTTTTAATGGAAAACAATTTACAATGGAAAACATAATTCCAAAATTAGTTTCCGTTGTTTTGTTCTATGTAAGAAAAATGATGAAATAAAAGGAAAATGAAAGGGAAAGTAAGGAGGTAGTGAGGGGTAGGGGTGTTCATAAAAAACCGTAACCGAAAAGCCTTACCGAAAAAACGAAAAACCGGTCCATATGGGTGGTAACCATACCGATATAATTTTTTTTTGAACGGTACGGTAACCGAACTGGTAAAATTAACGGTTAAATGATACAGTTACGGTTATGATTTTTGAGTGAACGTTTAACCAAAAAATCAAATTTTTTTTCCTCTATTTTATTATTGTGAAACATTTTCCAACAACTACATTAATTCTAATATTTGTTACTATAAGTACAACAATTAGAGGAAGTATGTGATTATTGGAAAACGTTATTACTAATTTAAACACTATAATTAGGAAATAGAGTAAATTATTAGTGTTATTATGTTCTCAATGGATTTATTATCCACTTTATAATACATTTTATATTAGAGTATATATAATATTAAAGTATATGTACAAAAAAACAGAAAATATATATTTACATTAAGTAAAATATAATAGTATAACTTGAATAACGGTTAATGGTTAACCGAAAAACCGTACCGAAAAAACGTTAACCGCTTAGGCGATAACCGGTCTAAATGGTTACGGTTCGCGAAAAGAGCGAACCGAAATGTTGTTTTGGGACGGTTAACCACCCATGAACACCCCTAGTGAGGGAAGTATACAAGAAAGATAAGAAAAAAAGAAGGAAAACAGTTTTCCTTTCATTTTGAAAGGAAAATGGTTTTCCATTATTAGGTGAACAGTTTTACTATAAGGAAAAATGATTTTACACTCATTTACAAACTAAACAATGTAAAATTAAAAATAAGGAGAACAATTCTTCTGAAAAATATTTTACGCTCTACTAAATAGAGTCTAAATGAGACAAAAAGTACCATCTAAAAAGTTTAAAAATAACATTGCCTGAAAGTACAAAATATAATGTAACAATAAAAAGAAAATGGAGGAACTAGGAGTATCATGAAACTATAGTACAGGACTACAGGCCACTATACCAGTGTAATTTGATTTAATTATTTTCCTACCACTTTATGATTTAACTTTATTGTATTTTATTATTATTCTATTCGATTGAGTAATCACCCTTCAGAAATCAGAATATATACAAGGAATGAAGGAAATTTAAGTACCAGCTTTTGAGAGCTTCGAAAGTTGGGGGTGCCTCCTCATCTGTTCCTCCCTCTTTTTTTTTCTTTTCAAAACTGTGATTGAGATTTTTTTTTCTTAGAAAACTAAGAATCTTTACACTTTTGTTCAAGAATTCAGTAGACAATAAAATGATTCCCACAAAATCCTCTGCAAAATGGGTGATTATGATGTAATATACGATGGTGTTCCATTGAAGGCCAAGGTAGTTGACAGCTACAAGGTGGTCGACCAGTTGATCCCTGACTATTTCGGTAGTGAAGATGTTATCGGAATAGACTTCAAAATATTTCCAAGAACTGGTCGTACTTTTATGCAGAGTTCATACGACATACTAGTCCTATGTGGGACATCTCGCTGCCTGATTATCCACTTCGATTTCATGATGGAGCAACTTTTTTCATTGAAAGAATTTATGGAGACTGGGGCAAGTCCTAAGTGAAAATGAAGCAGAATTGTTGATTGTGTCATAAGACCCTTATGACCGCGTCCCAACCGTCCCCCTGGAGGAATATGTGCTTCTAAAAGATCTTTCATACTGTTGCCCAATCCCAAAGTTTGTTCTATACATATGACCAGCAGCAAAAGAAAAATAAATAATAGCTAAATGATGATGACAATATCCAGTTGAGCCATAAACTTTGCGTTTGTGGATGAAATCCCCCAAGAAGAGGAATGGCAGTTCCCGCTCCTTGGGAAGTACCGAATAAATGACTGCTTGAATCGGGGTTCTACGAGCATAAGATTCCACTGACCTGTAAAAGGGGCCCTAATCCTTGAGGATGTGGTAATACGTCTAAGAAATTATTCCACCGAACGTACTCTCAAAATGCCGGGAATAGCGACATGAACTAAATGTCCTGTCCAAGCCAAGGAACTTACTCCGAAGAGGCCGGATAAGTGATGGTTTAGACGGGATTCGGCATTTTGAACCACGAAAATAACTCGGTTTCCATTTCGGTTGTAAAAAAAGTGTAACCAACCTGCTCGTAAAGATATAACGAAAGAAATAATAGAAAAAGGCCTCAATATAAAGATCTTCATTGAATTGCGTAAACCAATTTTGTATACCACCACTGATAAACACCAGAATAAGCTTGATATTCACTAGACCCAGCACCCCCCAGTAAAAGCTTCCACAGCCGGTTGACCAAAATTGAGGATCCCCAAATTGCATGAGCAATAGGTCTTACGTGTAAAAAGGGTCCTGTACCCATGATTCAAAATTTCCTTGCCAAGCTACATGAAACAGATTTCCGGAAGTCCACAGAAAAATGATTGCTAATTGCCCAAAGTGAGGAAGCGGAAATATTCTGATAAAGACGTTCTTCAGTAATATCGATGTGACTCTCGGGGGTCCATGTGTGACCAGCAATACCAAATAAATAGAGCAGTAGTGGGGGTCCTGAGCTAAGCCCTTGGCTAAACACTTAAATCTTAATGCCATAATGCCTTTCAAATCCTCCTAGCCATTATCCTACTGCAATAATTCTTGCTAAGAAGAGAACATATGTTGTGGCAATTCCACCCAGAAGGTAATGGGTTACTCCTACAGCACGTCCTTGTACAATGCTCAAGGCTCTAGGCTGAGAACTTGGAGCAAGCATTCTTATTATGAGCCCAAACGATGGATTCAATAAGTTCTTGCCTGTAGCCACGCCGCTAAATAAAAACATTAAACTAAAAGCCCCATACAAGGCACCTAGGAAAAGAGACCATATGCAGATAATGAAGAACCATAAAGAAGACTGAATTACCTGGGATGCCTGCGCCCCGGCGAAATCACGGAGCCACCCATTAATAAAGTGGCATGCAGGGCTTTGCGCAAGGGAACATCCGTGATATGAGTTACCACCCCTTGATCCACCCGCCATACCCAAACATCTGACTGCATTTTCCAACTGGGGATGGAATATTACTACCGAAATTGCGTTGTACATCCAGAATAGCCTAAGAATACATGATCCCAC